>JAPMUY010002484.1:0-22363 GCA_026901105.3 Galaxias olidus | reverse complement strand
GTGGTGAACCTTCCCAGGAGTGGCCAGCCTACCAAAATTACTCCAAGAGCCGCACGACTCATCCAGGAGGTCACAAAAGAACCCAGAACAACATCTAAAGCACTGCAGGCCTCTACTTGACCTCAGTTAAGGTCAGTGTTCATGATTCAACAATAAGAAAGAGACTGGGCAAACATGGTATCCATGGGAGAGTTCCAAGGCGAAAACCACTGCTGACCAAAAAGAACTTCAAGGCCCATCTCACATTTGCCAAAAAACATCTTGATGATCCCCAAGACTTGGGAAAATATTCTGTGGACTGACAAGACATAAGTGGAACTTTTTGGAAGGTGTGCGTCCCGTTACATCTGGCGTAAAACTAACACAGCATTTCAGGAAAAGAACATCATACCGACAGTCAAACATAGTGGTGGTAGTGTGATGGTCTGGGGCTGCTTTGCTGCTTCAGAACCTGGGTGACTTGCCGAAATTGATGGAACCATGAATTCTGCTCTAAACCTGAAAATCCTGAAGGAGAATGTCCGGCCATCAGTTCGTGACCTTAAGCTCAAGCGCACTTGGGTTATGCAGCAGGACAACGATCCGAAGCACGCCAGCAAGTCCACCTCTGAATGGCTCAAAAAACCCAAAATGAAGGTTTTGGAGTGGCTTAGTCAAAGTCACCAATTAATTTAATTAATTGGTGAATCTAACTTGCCCGTAGGTGTGAATGTGAGTGTGAGTTGTTGTCTGTCCCTATATGTCGGCCCTGTGATAGAATGGCGACCTGTCCAGGGTGTACCCCGCCTCTCGCCCTGTGTCCGCTGGGATAGGCTCCAGCCCCCCCGTGACCCTGTACAGGATAAGCGGTAAAGCTAATGGATGGATAGTCAAAGTCCGGATTTAAATCCGATTGAGATGCTGTGGCATGACCCTAAACAGGCCGTTCATGCTCGAAAACCCTCCAATATGGCTGAATTAAAACAATTCTGCAAAAAAGAGTGGGCCAAAAGTCCTCTGCAGCGATGTGAAAGACTCATTGCCAGTTATCGCAAATGCTTGATTGCAGTTGTTGCCGCCAAGGGTGGCACAACCAGTTATTAGGTTTAGGGGGCAATTACTTTTTCACATAGGGCCAGGTTGGTTTGGATAGCTTTTTTCCCTTAATAAATGAAATATTCATTTAAAAACAGCTTTTTGTATTTACTCAGGTTATCTTTGTCTGATATAAAAATGTGTTTGATAATCTGAAACATTTAAGTGTGACAAATGTGCAAAAACAATAAGGATCTGTAAGCGGGCAAATACTTTTGCACAGCACTGTAGCTGACAGGAGTGGCACCCGGTGTTGTCTTCTGCTGCTGTAGCCCATCTGCTTCAAGGTTTGACGTGTTGTGCGTTCAGAGATGGTCTTCTGCATACCTTGGTTGTAACAAGTGGTTATTTGAGTTACTGTTGCCTTTCTATCATTTTGAACCAGTCTGTCCATTCTCTTCTGACCTCTGGCATCAACAAGGTATTTTCGCCCAGAGAACTGCCGCTCACTGGATTTTTACTCTTTTTCTGACCATTCTCTGTAAACCCTAGAGATGGTTGTGTGTGAAAATCCCAGTAGATCAGTAGTTTCTGAAATACTCAGACCAGCCCGTCTAGCACCAACAACCATGCCACAATCAAAGTCACTTAAATCACCTTTCTTCCCCATTCTGATGCTCTGTTTGAACTTCACCAGGTCGTCTTGACCATGTCAACATGCCTAAATGCATTGAGTTGCTGCCATGTGATTGGCTGATTAGATATTTGCGTTGAACGAGCAGTTGAACAGGTGTACCTAATAAAGCGGCCAGTGACTGTATAATGCTGCTCTGAGGGTAGCGTCGCATATCTAATGTAATACTAAATGGGATGCTGCTCGCTCTGGGAGTAGAGTGATTCTACTATATTTAATTCTGCTCTTCAGTGAGTCAAATTATCAGTTAAACCAGTTTATTGTTAGTTAACTGTTGGACCTAGACAGTTCAGTCAGTATAATGTAGTTACCTTACTGGCTGGCTAGCTAGCTTGATGTTTACCTGACAAGAAGGATTTACACATTTTATTCAAAGTAATTTAAAGTTATCCAACAATGTAGGTTAATGTAAAAAAAACAATCCTCTAGGTTTGCCTCTCTTTATTGACGTCTCCTATTTTAGTCTACGATTTCTAGGCATAGGAAATTGAGAAAGGCATAGGGAAAGATTCAGACTAGCTTCCTGAACCCCTTTTATTCTGTGCTAAAAACAGTTACAGAAGTGAGCAAATTGCAACAAGCTAGCCATATTTGCCACAATAGTGAAAACTAGCCGCCGTGCTAAATACATCACTATCCATTGCGTTCACACGCGCTGCCGTGGGCCGCGCCATATTGTTTGAAAGCGTTCATGTTGACAAAGCGAAGCGAGATCGCCTAGTGTGCGCCGCAGACCCAGTGACGTAACGTCAAGAGTCCACTAGAACGTGGAAACCAGATTGTTAGGGGAGTTGCTTAGCAACCGAGAACCCCTCCCGCAACAGCCTAGGTATACCTAGGTTAAAGAGCCAGGCCCCTTTTTGTTTTCCAGTTAACCCCTTTACGCCCTCAGAAACAAGGATAGATTACCTCCATTTTTAAACATAGTTTAAGAAAGGGAGTGCATGAGAAACGAAATTTGATTTTGTTTTGTGGGTTAAAGTTTAAAAATGTATTTGATTATTAATGATTACTCGACTCTGGTTTAATTTGATTGGATACTGATCCGGTTAATTATAACTTGGATTTTGGTTTGATTTGAATTTGGATTTTGATTCTGATTATTAATTAGAACTATGATTTTGGCTTTAAAATTTTATCTGGATGTTGCTCTCTTATTTGATCAGAACTTTGATTGTTGTTTCAACAGTTAATACAGATTTGGATTAATAATCATAAACGTTAAACGTGATTTGGTTTTAATTTGAATTTGGAATTGATTTTAGTTTTAAGTTGATCTTAAATTTGGTTTTATTTTGATCTAAAAGTGAGTGTTAGACTTCCCTTGGTGTCTCCATAGTCAGCGAAGCTAGAACGCTTGCCCATACTACAGTAAGACAGCCCTTACGTAGACTGTACCACCCCAAAACTAATACTCCCCTCCAATCTGGCTAAATACACCCATCTTCAATATTCCATTGAGGAACTCACCAGAGGTGAACCCTGAGCATCCCAGAACATAGAGTGGACTCAGTGTCCAACAAGTTGAAGGAAGCAACCAAAAGCTTGTCAATGATGCCCTTGGTGATAGTTTGGGGCAGCACGGTGGCTCAGTGGTTAGCACTGTTGCCTCACAGCAAGAAGGTCCTGGGTTCAATCCCCACCTGGCCGGTTTCCTCCGGTTTCCTCCCACAGTCAAAAAAACATGCAGGTAATTGGTGACTTGAAGTTTCTGAACAAGCTCTCCAAGGAGACATGTGACAGGGAGAGACCCTGTCAAGCTCAACCAACTGACAGAAGACAATCAGAATTGGAAAGTCAAAGAAGACCTTCACCATAAACACTCTGAGAAGCTGGCCAAAAGAGAGGAACAAATAAAACAACTGGTACACTCTGGACAGGTTGCCAGTCCATCACAGGGCTGACATATAGGGACAGACAACAACTCACACTCACATTCACGGGGTTTACAATTTAGAGTCACCAATTAACCTGCATGTTTTTTGGACTGTGGGAGGAAACCGGAGTCCCGGAGGACTCCACACAGAAATCCAGGTGGGGATTGAACCCAGGACCTTCTTGCTGTGAGGCAACAAGGGGCTAGTCCAGGTCAACTCATCCAGACTCTGGTTGAGCTCGTACAGCAAGCTGCAAGTAAAGACAATCAAATTGAGCAACAGTTGGAAATTAACAACCACGCAGCTAAATTCCAACATGCAAATGATCAACTGGCTAATGCAGTCACCAGTAACACTGCCCTCAAAGAAGAAAATACGGTTTTAACCAGACAGAAAGTTATCAAACCCGCTGTGAAACAGTTGAAGAAGCCTTGGCTGACCTGGAAAGCTCAGCAAGATTCAACAGCGAGAAACAGCAGCGAGAGCTGTTCAACAATGAAGCCTTAAAAATTAGACTGAATCAGTTGGAGGACAAGCATGAAGATCTCCTCCAAAGGCATGGAGCCTTAAACGGAGATAATAAGTACACATAAAAAGGGATCTGTAGCGAGCCCTGGAGAAACTATCCTGGTTCCATGAACAACAGACCTCAAGGTCTCACCATGAGCAAAACAAACTGTCACCTGACGACATCACCTGGGGATCACAGAGAACCGAGAATCGGTCCCACTATGATCCAAAGCTTCACCCAATGCCCTCCATGATGAGAAGTCAACCAGCAGCCGACCACATCAATTGGGACCTTACAAGGGAATATCATAGGCCCCACTACAGCTCACTGAGAACCAGAGATCAACAGACTCCAAGACCAACACCCGAGCAAAGTAAACCGTCACCTGAAAACGGCCAATGGGAACCCTTCGGTATGGAACCGAGTCTATACCAACCCATCGACCAACAGGAAACGGGGGACAGTGCCTACTCTCCCTGGGGAACGCCAACGGAGAATAACAGGCCCCACCACGGCTCGACCACAGCCAGAGACAGACACTTCCCAGACCAATACTCAAGTTGCCCCTCACCATGGCAACAAGAGGGACCGCACAGGAGCTCCGGTGATGATCATGGCCACTGCTACCCAGTCCCTCCAGAAAAGCTAGAGAAACTAGCCAGAACAATAAAGACATTTGAACCTAAATTAGCCGCTGACAATGACACGGAAACTTATCTCTGGGACCTGTCAGAAGCCTTGGCTACGTATCCAGAGTCCACAGATGCTGACAAAATCAGGCTACTGAAAAGGACTTCTAATGGAGATGTCTCAGCCTTCATTCGACGCCAGACCATCTCAACACAAAACATCTTTAGTGCTCTCTGTAATGCACTCCAACATGAGTTCTCTGGAACACTCTATGCTGCCCCTGACATGGGCAACGCATATAACACCCAACAAACTCGTCAAGAGCCCCCGAATGCATACTACCACCGACTCCGGGCAGCCTACTTTGGCAGCAGGAACACCCTGGGAATGGAAGAGGAGCCCTGCTTCAAAGAACTCTTCCTCAGCAACCTGCACCCCTCCACCAGTCGTCTAAGAGCAGAAAACATCGACCCTGCCAAAATGACAATTGCTGACCTACGTGAATTGGCCACCAGAGCATTCACAAAAGCCAAAGTGACAGCTAGGAAGACAACCGGAAAAGAACCGGAAGTCCTGACTGTACAACAGGAGCAACCGCTTCAATTAGAGGAAAAGCACACCTCTCGAGCCACGTTCCCATCGGGAAATAAAAGGCGACAGCACAGTCGGTGGCAACACAAACAAGAGCAAGCTCAACCCCAGTACCACAAGAATGGCGGAAACAGCTGTCAACGAGACCAGCGACAATGCTCGTCTGGAAACTCCAACAGAGAGAACTGCAAAGGTAGACAATTCCCTCAGCAACGATGGGACAAGCAGTCACCCGATTGCTGCAAATTGGACCAGAAAGGATATGGGTCTACTGAAACTCCAGAAAACATTCCAGTGACCCATCAAAACCTAAAAGAACTAATAAAGACACTCCAAAAGGACGTCAACAAAGACATAAATGAAATAGAAAAGAGTCTATGACTAGAATCGGGACAACAAACCTTGCAGACCCCGCAAACTGAAAACCCTGTCACTCAAGAAACAACTCTGAAACCAACAGAAACCCCGAACCTAACCAAAAATGTCCCTCGTTCGTCAGACCCACCAAAACACAAGGTCGGGTCTGAAGAAGAATCGAACCCTACCCTGAAAACTGAAAACGCTGTCACTCAAGAAACAAACCTACAATCAACAGAAACCACAGTCCTGACTGTGAATGTCCTTCATCCACCAGACCCACCAAAACACAAGTTCGGGTCTGAAGAAGAGTCTAGCCAAACCCGACGAGCAGAAAAGTCAGAAGTCCAAACAGCCCTGAACCCAACCGAGACAAAAGAAACGGGATCAAAATCACATGCCCCGGTTGCAGTTTCTGGGAGACTTGAAACGGAAAGGGACTGCCATAAGGATGTACCTCAAAACTAGGTTGGAAAACACTCTGGACTGCGAGGCTCTGCTAGACACTGGAGCTGAAATCTGTCTAATGAACAGCCGCCACAGCAAAATGGCTTAAACTAGAAGAATGTAGCTTTAACATCACAGGGTTCACGCAAAACAAGTCCCCAATAACCACAAGCTCACCATTGGAAACGTAAAGCTGACTCATCCAGTATATGTGTCACACCTGAACACTGAACCCCTGCTAATTGGCCAAGACTTGCTGAACCGCCTGGCCCCGCTCATCGATTGCAAACGCAACAAAATGTGGGCCCAAATAAACAATCTAGAACCAACCTCTACGTCAGATAGCCGCGCCAGACGCTGCTACACAATAGTCACAGAAGGTGAGACAGTCACCTCCACCCGTAGTTGTTGACAAAAAGAGTCTGCAGGAGAGTCCAAGATGACAGGAGCCACCAACACGGCCTGGCCTCCCATCCAGCAATAAAAAACCAGAGACACTTTTCTTGGCTCCCTAAACCCTTCCAATGTAAACAACTACCACCCCCGCCTCATAGGCAGAATTAATCTCCAATCAACGCAATTGGAGGATGTCATTCTGGCACTCTGGGCTGTAAAGTCTGCTATCAGCTTAGCAAGTGACTTGGTATACAGTATGTGTTTGTCTCTAATATTTTTTTTTGTACTATTTCTTTCTCTCGTCATCACTTTCATTCGGAGTAGCGTCTGTTGTCTCCACTGTGAAATTATAGGACCTTGACATTGCATACCTGTTCTTTAAGTATTACTTGTTGCCCTTATGGCTGAGCTTAGCCGCCTAGCCATTTTAAAGCATCAACACTCAATGTATGAAAAATGTGTGTGTGATGGGATTGGTTCCCTTTAATGATTTTCATGTGCTTTCCAGTTCCAGATTCTCAACCGCAACTAGATGGCCCAAAGGGGGGATTGTAGGGAAACCAATCACCGAATCTTTCCCCCTCTTCGGTTAAGAGCAAAGGAACAGCTCCTGGTGAACACTCCAGGGGGGCCAGCATGGTCTCTCAACACAAAGGGCCATAAAACCTTAACTCTATTCCAGCAATTCCAGTAGCAATTTTAAGGAATAATAAATTGGGATTAAGAAATTGTTGCCTAAAGAACATTCAATGAAATTATTGGACATTGACAACGAGAAGAAATTGTAATATCGTGTCCATTTTCTAGTAATCATAAATTTTGTATTGTTTTTCTAAATGAACCGTCCTAGCTAGCATGGTCAAGTTTGGTATTGAAATGTTCACAATGAAATGTCATAAGCTTTGCAGACGTTATGTAGAATATATTCCTAGTATATAAGCGTAAATAGAAACAAAACGATACAAGGTAAGCTGGCTGGCAATCCTTATCTTATCAAAGTGAGAGAATCTACACCTCTGCCCATGGGCATGCAGCCAATCGGATGACCCAGCCTCCTTCCCTACATCCCTTTCTCAAACTATCTTAAATAGGGTTCCCAACCAGGAAACTATTGCTTTTAAATATCCGCACGTAACCTGGGAGGTCACCCTGTCGTTACTCGGGTTGATATAATTTCACCACCTCTATTCCTTGACCACGCGTCTGCTAGCAACTCTCAGAACAAAGGAATTAGGCCTTTGACCTCACTACAGGCCGGAAAATCCTTGCACACTTTCTAACTTTCTAACTTCACCACTTCAGAGCAAAGGAACCTTTATTCAAACCACGTTCGGGCCTTCACAACTTCCAACGTTTTCCGAAATGATTCAGAGCTTTTAACCAAATCTACTGAGTCAGAGGATCGCTGGATCACCGAGACGGAACCAGCGCTCCTTTGTCCTTACCAGAAGAGGTAAAAGAAAACCCAAAACCCACGTTTCTTTTCCGTGTTTATTCAAACAAGGAACTAACTTTCAGAACTTTCAAACTTCACAACTTCCAACGTTTATTCAAACGATTCAGAACTTTACCACAAAAACCACGGACTTCTCAACTTTGGTCCAGCCGCAACAGCAGGCCTAGGACCAATTATTCATTGCCACAGCTCCGCCTTTCTTCTCACAGTAACATAACACAAGCTATTCATAACATTGAGCGTTCACGATGCTATAGCCTTAGTAAATGCTGTGTTGTGTTTGGAGTAAGCTGGTCATATTTTTAACTATTATACTGTGTATATTTAGATTCTAACCATAGCATTAAATGCCTACTAACCACTTTAGTTTATCAATGTCATAATTTAGTCATTCTTTGTAGTACCGTAATTTTCATGCTTTCTTTAGATTAGTAAATACATAGAATTGCTTTGCATTCAAACCATTTGTGTCCTATCTTCGTTTTCATACAATCATTTATTCTCGTAACATAGAATGAGATTTGAGATTAACACATTAACTATTACATTATTAAATTAATGATTGATTCGGTCTCCCACAGAGCCGTGCTTAGCCTAAGCTAAATTCTGTGTGGTGGTGCTCCGTATATAGGTAATTACACTTCATCACCTTGATCGATTATTATATTAATTTATGAATTCATTGATAATCTACAAATATTGATAAAGAGTAATTTACACACCAGAAGTAGAAAGCCAGTCACCCTACAGTCGGTTGGAGGTCGGCCGGAGATCGTTCCGTATGTTTGGCCGATGTTGCCTCGGCGTCTTGCCGATTAGCAACGAGCTCTATGCGATGTAGGGCCTATGTATGTAACATAAAATGGGCCGATGTCGGCCAGACGTATGTGTTATCTGGGTACTCGTCTAACGTTGCGAACGTTAGTTACCATTTTGCTAACAATTATAACTGCCCCTTATTAGCCAAAGTTTCATAGTTCCATTTGAACTATTATTTAACATAATAATTAGCAAGGTTAAACTGTCATAATCACTACATAATTTAATAATTTGCGTTTTGTATTGGTTTTGGAACATGATAGCTTAACCGTGTAGACATTTATTAATAATAATAATAATAATAATAATTCATTTTATTTATATAGCGCTTTTCTAACACCCAAAGACACTTCACAATATCAACAGAGATAACATGACAAAAATAAACAATTAAACAGAAACAGGTAGAACGGACAGACAGCAACAAACAGTTCTAACTATAAGTAAGCAAAAGGATAGTATATCAATCAGTAAAAGAAAAGGACCGGATTCTAAACAGAGTTAACTAGGGTATGTTAAAGGACCGGATTCTAAACAGAGTTAACTAGGGTATGCTAGGGTGAAAAGATAGGTTTTAAGGTGGGTTTGAAAGATTAATAGCGAGTTTGAATTACGAATTAGAGGAGTCCATAGTTTAGGTGCTGCCCTAGAAAATGCGTGCTCCCCAAAATGCTTCAGTTTTGCTTTTGGAATGACCAGTTGCCTATCTGCAGAGGAACGTAGTGTGTGGTAGAATGGTAAGGTTGGAGCAGTTCAGTGAGGTAGGGAGGGGCCAAATTGTGTAAAGCTTTGTAGGTGAGGATAAGTATTTTGTAGATGATACGCTGGCTGACCGGAAGCCAGTGAAGAATAAAGAGTACGGGGCTTATGTGCTCGGAAGATTTGGTAGAGTTGAGAAGACGAGCAGCAGAGTTTCGAACCAGTTGGAGTTCACGGAGGGAGGTTGCGCTGATGCCGAAAAGTAGTGAATTGCAGTAATCAAGACGGGAGAAGATGAATGATTGAATGAGTTTGGCAGCTGCACTCTGGGAAAGTGATGGTCGAATTTTATCAATGTTTGTAAGATGGAAGAAGGATGTTTAGACTATGTTATTGATGTGAGAGTTAAACGAAAGAGTTGAATCCATTAATACGCCAAGATTACGTACTAAAGGGGAGGGGGAGACTGTAAGACCGTCAATGGAGATTGAGATATTGCCAACTTTAGTTGGGGTGTGTTTGGTGCCAATTAAGAGGAGTTCCGTTTTATTGCTGTTCAGTTTGAGATAGTTTTCCTACATCCAGTGGTTGATTGTAGGTAAGCAGTGTTCAATACAGGCAAGTGGAGGTTTATCGAGTGAAGTTGTGCTGATGTAGATCTGTGTGTCATCAGCGTAGCAGTGGAAGTTGAAGTTGAAATGTCTGATTATTTGACCAAGAGGAAGAATATAGATTATGAATAGGAGGGGCCCCATCTTTACAACTGTGGTTGTAAAGAAGTGAAATGTATGTATGATAGGAGTCAAGACATTATGCCATGGTTATACTGCAGCATGTGAATTCTATTTGTTTAAGTGGACGTTAGCTAGCTGAAGTGTACATAGCTAACTGTTATACCTTAAGTTAAAGACACCATAAATAATTGCTGGCTTCAAAACCAACTCCTTTATTTGTTACTGTAGCGCGATTGAAATGGCCAAATCCAACAAAGCAGTGTCAGAATTAACAGAATGGTTGCTACACGTAGGGCTATTTAAACAGATAGCAGCACAGTTTAATTAAGATTATTTAAAATGTATTAAAATGGTAAAATAATCCAGTATTAAACAATCATTAACACTTAAGACAATAGACTACTGCTGATTTTATGTCTGCAGCACTGTCCACTTGTGATACGATCGCCTGAAGCCTTAAAATGAAGGTTGAGCTAACACGAGGACGAAGGGGAGACTGGGGATGGTTGCAACACTTTTTGCATTTCTCGGTTACTCACAGACTAATTGACATAGACCAGCCTAACTTGTTTATATTAAACTTATATCTGTCTTCTAATTACCCATACAATTTAAAGAAGACAACATATGACATATAGTTCACAATATTTATATGAACGGAAGAAGTCAGATGTTGCAACTGGCCCCAAGTGGGCATTTACACTTGTGTTCAGTTCAGCGCTGTGCACCAACACAAGGATGTAGTAGTGCTGCAGCGGTTATTTTACGGGGCTGGCAACCTGCCTGGTGGCTGATCGTGGAAACGCAAGCATATCCGTATTTTCTCGTGGAAATGCATTTCTAGTTATTTATATATCTTTTTTCTACTTTATTATAAGCCCCATTTCACTTTGACTAACTACGGTCGCAGTTTTGAGCATTTCGCTTCCATTGCAAAGCCAAAATGTCCGTTCGAATGCCACTGACTGCGCTTGTACACAGCTAATTAATCTGTCCACTAGTAATTTTTTAATTGTGTCTTTTACACGCCGAATTTGCTCATAGACAATGAATGGGAAGACGGTAAGCCTTGAGGGGAGCTGGAATGAAGGACCAAGATTAATCATAGCCTTGTGTATACTGCCATCTAGTGACCGCAATAAAATGTTAACATATACATACTGGTGGACTTCGAATGAGGGAGCAATATGCTGCCGTCCGATCAGTGTAGGATGGCCTCATGAAAAGCTCTACAAGTCAAACCAAGTTTATCGTAATTCCACCGGCATTTGGTTTTAACCACAACTTTGACAAGACACTGTACTGAATGTGAGCTAAATTGTATTTATTTAACCTTAAAAAAATTGTGGTGACTTGAATTGGACAGCAAATTGAACCAAAATTAGCTAGCCTAAAGTTGCTATGAGTATGACACTGGTACCATTTGATTTAGCTTATGATAGCTTGCTGGAATGCTGCAAAACAAACTTCTTTAATGTCAAAATTAATACGCTGGCTAAGTATGAAGTGTTCCCCACAATGCATACGTGTCGCTGTTAAAAATATTTATATGTGAGTTAAGTTATTTCCATGTATGTTAGCTAGCATGCTTGTTAAACAATACAGACGGAACTACTGATGACTAGACTACTAACGTTGCGATCGTTAGTTACCATTTAGCAAATGATTATAACAGCCCCTTTTTAGCCAAAGTTAAATAGTTCCATTTTCTTCATGTTAAAAGTAATAATTAGCAAGGCAAAACTGTCATAATCACGACGTAATTAAAGAATTTGCATGTTGGATTGGTTTTGGAACATGATAGGTAAGCCGTGTAGACATTTAGCTAAACTTGACGCTACTTATAATGTAGTTAAACGGAACGCTTAGCCTTACTTATGTCACTCTCCCTTCTAACAAATTGTCTTACATCTTGGATATCCCACAATTTCTTAAATGATAACTCAGGTAGGCTACTTGTGTTTTTACCAGAGGAAATATATTATCTAGCTTGTATGCATCTAAATGTTAGCCAACATTTTATTGCGGTCACTAGATCGCAGTATACACAATGGTATGATTCATCTTGGCCCTTCATTCCAGCTCTCTCAAGGCTTAGTATAATATAATTATAATTAGCATAGTATGTATACGTTTGCGAGATAATACATATCAAGATATCCTAATAATAATGACAAATGCATGTAGACTTTAGTTTGGCATAGTAACTAACTAGCCATACAATGTGATTAGTCTCGTTACAATACGGCCACGGTATGAATAACTTCGATGGTGTAATTTAGTTGCAGTATCTCAAAGGCCACAGAGACTTCCTAACTTTGTATCTTAGCTCTGTGCAAAGGCGTTTGACTACAGAGTAACATAAGGACGAGCCCAAAGGGAGAGATAGTTAAGGCAGAATAAGATCCTCATAAAGCTTTTTACATTGCCCGAGTTAGTGTACGATGGACTCTCCATAGCTCTACATCAAGCAAGGTTATTCACCTGCACTTAGGCTAATTGTAAGACACTGCATACTGAATGTGAGTTAAGTTGTTTTTGTTTAACGTTAAAAAATTATTGTGGTGACCTGAATTGAATAGTGGCTGATAACACGTCTCAAGTGATTCCATAAGGTATTTAACAGCAAACCAATGTCAAAATTAAGACACTTTCTGAACACGTAGGCTAGTATTGTGGGAAAACAGGCACGCAGCACAGTTTAAGAATTTATTAAAATGGTAAAACGAGTAGCCTATTAAACAAGCCTTGGCTTTACACTGAAGACAATAGGCTACTGTTGATTGAATGTCTGACAGACTATCGGCATGCTTTTATTATCTTTTGAAGTTTATGTTTATAGTTAATGTGCTAGCTAGAATTCATCATTCACAGTCAATCATAGTCATTATTTACGTCAACCTTATTATAAAACCCACCTCGCGCTGCGTGCTTTGCCATGTTGGAGCCGTGCAAGCATCTGGCCAGCTTCTCGATACATTTTGGGAGAGAACAGTAAACTAACAGTCATAAGAGTTTATTGTGGTTAATATATTTAGTGTTTGGAGTGGTTGACTCGCAATGCGTCTTTGTTGGCGTTTACACTTGTGTTAAGCGCCCCACAACCGGACAATAACATTGTGTAAGATATACTGCGTAATGAATGTGAATTCAGTTTTATTTGTTTTAAGTTACAAACAATTCTGACTTAGTGGACGATAAGCCTGGTTTAAACTTCTGCGAAGAAGCATGTAAACGTCTCTGCGTAGCTTCACAGAGCAGGGCTTTCTGGGAAAGCGTAGCTCACCGAGGCCCCCGTGGACGCGTTGACGGGGAGTCCTCCCAAATCCTAAAGGCTCCAATATACTTCAGACTTTTCCTGTTCGCTTGGTTCTCTTTTGCTTGTTCGCCGAGGCTGTGATGGTATACTTGTTTGCTACTGATTTGAGTTTGCGGTAGCTTGCACCACAATACAGCAGAGGGAACCAAACGTTGCGGATCGCATTACGTATTTGACATTTCCGTCCTGTTGCTAATGTGGGTGCCGCTTTTCTTACTATACTATCTCGAGATTCCGTAAGTGTCATTTCTAATATAGCTTTAGTGCACTTAAATTCCTCTGTAAACCCGGTAAGCAGCGGTTCCAGAGCACCTTTCCCATAGATAGTCTAGAATAGTATCCTGTTCTAGACAGGAGCGAAACAATTAACTATTAGGTTGCAGCAATAGGGTGTGCAGGCCTGTGCTGATTATAATAATAATAATAATAATACATTGGGTGTTGTGAGAAAAAATAACAAAATAAGTAGTATACAATTAAAAAGGCATGGAGCCTGTCATGGAGCCTGTCATGGAGATTGTCATGTGTAGTCTGCTTGGCCGATATCTAGAGAAGAGAACACCCAAACCATTGAAACTGAATAACAGGACATACAGGGGGGTGAGACAGCATCGGGCTCACGAGATACGGCTGGGGGCGGCCAGAGTACAAGAGAGGGAGAGAAAGGGAAATAGAATTAGAATCTATCCAGCAGCGGCCGCTCTGATACATTCTCCGATATTACCCTTAGGGTCAAATATCAGCAAAGGTAAATATTCAGCTTCTGTGTGTGCTTACTATTATATCTTTAGCATTACATGAGTGATGATTCCATTCTCAGAAGTGTCATAACAAAGTAATAATTCTGTATTGTATCTGTGTCCGAGTGGTCTTCCTTGCCATCAACGAATTCAGAAGGTGACCCGAGGAGGGGTTATTCTTAACAATAGCCAGGCTACTAAGACACCGTGGCACCCCTAACCATTTCCTAGCATAAAAGCTGACTCTTCTTTCTAGCTTTTCAACTTTAGTGATGGATATATCATACACTGTCAGTGGCCACATGAGCTGGGGTCGCCATAGTTTTAGCTTTCCTGGCAACCCTGACTTCTCAATGCTCTCTAGGCCTCTCTCCATAATTCCTCCACCTGCTCTGAGTCTTTAAGGGTACCGTTGTACCATTTTCCGAGACTTTTGACAGGCTTTTCAATCACAGTTGGAATTGGATCCTTATCTATGAAGAAAATGTTGTTGCACAATTTTCCCTTAACAACTGATATGCTTCTGGATTTGCTTGGTGTTATTTTCATTCTAGCCCATTTAAGGTTATCATTACGCTTGCGTAGTAGTCTTTTTGTATTGTAAACATTTTTATTTGTTTTTGCTTATGTTTTATTTTTGATTTTGTTTTATTTATTTATTTTTATCAGAAAATGTTGTTGTTGTAATTTATATATTCTGCCTTTAAACAGGGCACTGCTGGAAAAGAGACCTGGTCGCAGTCGGTTAACCCTGTATAAATAAAAATAAATAAAAGTGGCCTGCGCGCGATGTATGCTGTTACGTCATACCAATTGAAGAATGAGGGGTAGTGGAACTAATATTGAAACGCAGCAATATACTTACTGGAACACCTTCAGTATCTTATTACAACATGCCGTAAAGGACGGAAGTGGGTGGAAGGGACTATTGTGGAAAGGAGCGAAAGAGAGAGCCGATGACGTTCGCTCTGGCAGCCGCTCTCTGTGCTCGTCTATTAATGCTGTGCGCGACTGTTGTATCTGTTAATAGACTGACAGGCGCACGGAACTACAGTTACTTAGCGCTGGACACTTACTCTATAATCTTCTGAACGGAGACAACTGTGTCGAAGTGAGGGAGGCAGATGAAGAGGATTTTCTTATCTTCCAGTTTCTGACAAAAAAATAACACATCGAATCTAATTCCGTTACATTCAGCGAGTGCACGAACCGCACGCATACAGCTTTTCGTCTCGCTACACGTCTCCTCTTTGAGCGACAGGTTCCCATGCGATTCTTCAGACTCACATTTAAGTGTTTTGTGGATTGTTTCTGAAGGTGCTAATTGATTCGATATTTTGTTTTTAAGTGTCGCCTTTTATTTTATAACCACCTTTTGCGGTTGTTTCATATGCTAAATATTTACAGAAATCTATATTTGACAAAGCAATCGAAACACAACCTCTACTTCAAGTAGCACATGTGACACTGCGAGCAATAAACCACCACTTATTACCGGCCCGTGATTAAACAGAGTCAATAGACCAGATAAAAAAGACGAAAAAGAAGTTTTCTCAACGGAACAAAGTAATAGGAAAAAAGGGTTAATCTGAGAAATACTTGAATCGAAAAAATAAAGAGAGAAACAAACAAAAATTGTGTCCTATTTATAAAACTTTCCACTGATTTCTACCTCAATCGCTTTTCATATCGCTAAGGGAAGACTGTGTTCACATTAAGTGTCTAAAGGTAATGGAGAAATCTTCATTCAGCACTGAAAGCTGCTCCGTAAACGTGATTGTTGCGGAAGAGAAGGGTAATACAATCTCCGATGAGAAAAGACAACCGCTTGGAATAAATGGCAGCCTGATCAGGGTAACGGGCCCAGGGGGAGCTGCCCCAATCTCAAAAACTCCCGGATACCCAGAAAGAGAGACATGGACCCGGCAGATGGATTTTATCATGTCCTGCGTAGGCTTCGCTGTGGGGCTGGGGAATGTGTGGCGCTTCCCCTACTTGTGCTATAAAAACGGAGGAGGTAAGAAAAAATTACCAACAAACACCCTAAGCTACAACCTCAATGACAGGCTTAATATCGCTTCCCCTTGAAGCGGTGTGACATTGGCACAGCCATGTTCCCACCAAAGGATGTCCTACATTGCATAACATTACCCCAATGACATACAGCCTGTTGCTCTGCCAGAGCCTATCATTGAAGTCTAATTATATGGTTTTAAATTGTGACCAAAAACAAAAGTGGCTACCCTTTGGCTGAAACAAGGTGAGTACATTGAACAGTCAATGAAGTTTGAAATGCAAAAAGCCCAGCCAGCCATATCTGCCATACATATTGCAACTGCCACTCTATTTGACAATTGTACATTCTAAGGAGGTTGCAACTACTGGGGACACCCAGTTACTCTTTAAAAGTCTGGGCTTTTTTAGTTTTAAAAATGTAATGTTTGAATAGGGGGGAAAAAATAATTTCTTACATATTTATGTTAGTTAATTCATCTGATGTCATTTTAAATCTTACTTTAACATCCACTTAAATATAAAAACATAACATATTTAAATAAATTAGAAAATGCATTTCCCTGAGCAAAGGCGATGTGATGCGTCGCAGTTATTAGACTGACTGCCTTAGCGCCGTAGTGCAGCCCAGACCCTATTTGTTTAAAGGGGTGCTTACTGCTGCTAGATTGGACATATACGATGACTAAGTACTAACGTTTAGTTTTTGTTATGTGATGCGTCAGTGACGCTCACATCTTCTTATCGCAGAGTCATATTCTTATTATTATGTGATGCGTCAGTGACCTCACATCTTGTTATTGCAAAGTCCTATTCTTCTTCTTCTTCTTTTCATTATTATTATTATTATTATTAGGACTATTTTTGGTGCCTTTAACTTTTTTTGGCGCCCGCAGTCATAACCCTATCGATTCCATTCCAGTGTCCACAGGTCTTGGGTTATGCAGTCTAGTACGCTTACATGTAGCTAAGTGATCGGTTCACGTGTTATGTTCTTAATTATTATTTCTAATCGGTTTTTGCCCCTATTGAAATGAATGGAGAGTGTTTTCACGGTCATATACCGCCATCTAGCGTTGATTTTTATGTATTTGCATGTTGTTACGTTTGTATACCAACTGTCTTGGCTATTAGGCCGAACCAGTTTTTAACTGCATCAAGGCCTCCATCTCTTGTATGTGTTCCCCCTTTTATGGTGGGCAAATGTAGCGATAGCAGGCTAAAAATCACAGGACTGACAGGTTTTGGGGAAACAAGTCAGCGGTATGAATTTGACAGGTGTGAGCTTTCTTTCTTATTGACAGGGGAATGCTATCTGACAGTAACATTCTCTGCTGTCTTATGTAGTAACAGAGCTCTCCTACTTTCAAAATGAAATCTCTCTCACTAATATACTATTATTTACCGACTGAAATAACAGTAGTTGATTGTTTCAATAAAAACGCAACAAACAGAGGTTCTGTTTCCCCATTTTAAAAATATAACTATTGTCACAGCCCGGCTCTTAAACTGTGACAAAAATTGGAGCCAAAACGAATGTGCAGGTGTAAGGCAGCGCTTTTTATTTTTACAAAAAAAGTAACTAACGTGGAGGTCAGTAATCAGTCATGAGAGCATGTATGGATGTGTGGAAAAATGTCTGCAACAAACCAAAGGAGACCAATAAACCAATCAGAAACAAGAGACAAAAACAAGGTAATAGGGAGCAGGTGCAAACAATACAGAAATCAGGCCCTAAACGGGCCAGGCCATGACAGACCCCCCCCCCCCCCCCCCCGCCCCCTAAAGGCGCAGCTCCCGATGCACCAAACAAAGACCAGCCTCCTACAGGCGGATGCAGCTGGTGCCGACACGTAGGAGGAGGCTCAGGAGGAGACCGGGACAGAGGAAGCCAAGGAGGCGCAGACACAGGGAGAGGCCAGGGAGGCGCAGACACAGGGGGAGGCCAGGGAGGCGCAGACATGGGAGGCGGAGGCCCGGGAGGCGGAGGCCCGGGAGGCCCAGACACACGAGAACCAGGAGGAGGAGGCCAGGGCGCAGGAAGCTCGGAACCAGCAGGAGGCGCAGGAAGCTCAGAACCAGGGGCAGGCTCAGGAGCGGCCAGGGACCGGGGGGGCAGGCTCAGGAGCGGCCAGGGACCGGAGGCCAGGCTCAGGAGCGGTAAGGGACCTGGGGGCCGGCACTGGAGGGGCCAGGGACCTGGGGGCCGGCACTGGAGTGACAGCAGGAGCCCAGGGAGTCCGCACAGGAGCGACCCGAGGAGCCAGGAAAGGCGTCCCATTGGTGGCTGGGTCCCCCTGGAGTGTAGGCCCTGCAGGGTCAACTACGATTGCTGGAACATCCCCTGCAGGGACAGCCTGGGGAGGAACCTCGGGAGCTGGGACAGCCTGGGGAGGAACCTCGGGAGCTGGGGCAAAAAAGACTGCATTTATGGGCTCTGCAGGAACAGGCCTGGCAGAGGTGGCCATGGGAGCCGGTGCAGCCTGTCCATCGAACTCCTTCCTCAGCTCCCACGGGAACTGCCTGGCGTTGGAACACTCAGGGGTCTGCAGGCACCAAAGCCAGTTCCCCCAGTCCAACGCACCTCCGGTCAGCTGCCTCAGGACGTGGAACACCATACTGTATTCGGTCCTATAGCGGGAACGATTATGGTGGAACTCCTTTAGGCACCGGAGAATGAACGGCTGACAGCCCCCTGGGATACCGTCATACTGGTACTCTGCCTCTTCTTTCGGGGCTTGACTGGATATGGGAGAGGTGGATCTTGTGAACCCGTTTGCCGAACTGGGGGTAGCAGGGCAAACCAAAGGAACGGGATTGGTCTCCGCATGCCGCATCAGCTCTGACATGAATAGCATGATGCTAGCGCACAAAAGGGAGTCGTGCCTCCGCAGCTCGAGAGCCCATTTCTACGTCTCTCCCGTTAGCCAACAAATTATGAAGTCCACCATGAGGAGGTCTGAGGAAAAATAGGCCGGGTATTGCTTGAATTCATCACAACACAAGGCAATGAAGTCCCGAACCTTGTCCCTTTGTCCGTCGAATTTCTGGTTTCTGCTGGACCATTGTTTGTTCTTGACATTCTGTCAGGGGCTCACCAGGAAAACGGACCCAAATGCAGAAACCGGTGGCAAAGAAGGCTTTATTACAAAAAACAGTGCAAAACACACGCAGGCCAGGTGCCAAAACAGAAAACAATGTCAAGACAAAGAACCAAACAAAGGCAGAGCTTAAATACAAACCAAAGGAGACCAATAAACCAATCAGAAACAACAGACAAAAACAAGGTAACAGGGAGCAGGTGCAAACGATACAGAAATCAGGCCCTAAGCAGGCCAGGCCATGACACCCTGGCCCAGGTGTGGTTCTTCAAGCTGATGACCCTCCACCCTGCTCAGCATGGGGAAAACAAGGACACAGGGACACCAAGTGGAGTGGAGGGACGTCACACTAGTTAGTGATGAAATTCGCCGATCACTTCTAGAATACAACGTTCTGCATATAAACCGCTATGGGAACGCTATCTGATAGTAACATTTTCAGCTGTTTTACATAGACCCAGTAACCGAGCTCTCCTACTTTCCAAATGAAATCTCTCACAAATTGTAATATTATTTATTGACAATTGACAGAACAGTAATTGGTTGTGTCAATTAAGATGCAACAAACATAGGTTCTGTGTCCCCATTTTAAAAATATAACTAGTTGACGCCGATCACTTCTGGAATACAATGTTCTACAGATAAAACTGGCTACAAAAGTTAGTTTTGAGCCTTAGCACTCTCCATATTATCACAATTGTGCGAGCACAGCGTCTTGGGGGCTAGCATTTTGTGAATGTGCGCTTCCTTCGCAGTTTGGACGGGGGCGGGGCTGTGGGGAAACATCTCGATGGAATACAACACCGGCTTCCTGCCAAACAGTCGACAGACTACTCTCATTCAGCCAGCTACTTTAATATATGTTTTGATTAACAAGTTGGATTCGCTATGCGTGTACATTTACGACCACTAGCCTCTCGCTTCTAAACAATGCGAGCATGCTGATAGAGAAACGTGCTGATGAACAAACTTTAGCAAACGTAGTCTGGTCAGATCGATATTAGTCATGCTTCTGCAACAGCAAGGTAAGAAGCAAAACCTATGGATTTTCTAAGAGTTGGCTATTGTCACACAACAAAAGAGGAATGGATTCATTTGGAGATTGATGATCAGCCAGAATTGGCATAGGTTTATTTTAGTAATTTAAGGGCTTGATAAACCTTTATAAAGTGAAGGTGTAAATAAATAAACAAAAAATAATAAATACGGTCTACTGATTATTAATCACAAAACTAATGATCAGTCAGGAATTGGTGTGTTTTTGAATACTAATAGGCTACTAATAGTTCTCACCGCATGTCACTGAGTGTACTTAATACAGACAAAATACACTTGTCTGGATATACTTTAGTAAATCTTAAGTTGATCTAAAGTCATACAATTTTGGAACAAATCAATACAACTTAAGTTGTATTTGATATACTCAAAGTGTAATTTTGGGCTTGTTTTAAAAATATGGTTGCTTGGAAAGAAAATCTAACAAGCAAATTTATTTTTTACATAAATGGTATATAGGCTACTTTCCTCAATGCATTGCCATTGAATGACATAGCATGCTCATTCGTCTAATAATATCAAAGATGCTTTTAAGTGTAATCTCTGCAAACCTATTACCGCCCCCTCCCTCGCCGAGCTCGAGTTTTACCAGTAGTAAAAAGTAGTAGGTCTACGTAAACTCTGCTAGAGTGAAAAGTCGCATGGATTCCGAATTGACTTTTTAGACTGAGGTTGCATTGCAAAAAATCAGACCTGCATCTGATTTAGTACCACATATGGAAGTGGCCCAAATCCAAATTGAAAAGATCGGATTCCATGTTATTTGTGCTGTTCACACTGTTATGTAAAAAACAGTCACATGAGCAAATAAATTAGATTTAGGCCACTTTTGCCTGGGGTGTGACCGTAGCCAAGTGACATTTAAAAATGCTTCTAGTTAGCATTTAGCATATTTTAAATGATCTACTCTTACTAAAGTACACTATTAATACGCCAACCGTGACCTTTAAATATGTTTCAAAGTATTTTTATTATATGTACACAATATATTTAAAGTATATTACTATACGGGGCCAGGTCGCCACTCCAAAAGAGAACTCATTCTCAGTTGGACTTACAGTACCTGGTTAAACAACGGTTAAATAAAAAAATAAAATAAAAGATTATGGTTCTAGTGTATTTTTAGTACAATTAAGAGTAAAATCAAGTGGCATATGCTACTAGCTTTGAAAATACACTAAGTGACATTGTAAGCTGCTTCAAGTGTATAGCATATTTAAAATGTACTCCTATTGTAAGGTGACCAGAATTCTGAGATGGAAACCGGGGACATTTTCAGTTCGGTGGTCAATATACCATTAAAATATGCAATGTTATTAACTTTGAAATAAAAAAGGGGGACCATGGTAACTGTTCTACTGTAATAAACTATGGTGCAGTATATAGTTTTCTAAAAAATTGCGCAAGCAAGATGTAGAGGATATGACACGTTTGTAGCGAAAGTAACACTTTTGAGTGAGAGAATAAAAATTATAGTTTTTTTGTTGTGACGTCAGGCGGCTCTCTCGTCTTGAGCAGCCCCATCTTTGGCAAAAAAAGCACACCGCGATTGTACCTCAACCTGTCTTTCTTGCCACTTAAAATATTATTTCACTTAGTGGTGTGTTTTTAAGGCACAGTTAAACACGGGGGCGTTTCCGGGGACATCTCCAGCCGGGGACAGGCCACCAAAAAAGGGGACATCTGGTCACACTAGGATAGGGTGACCAAAGTACACTCTTGCTACACATTGAATTCAAAAAGGGTACTTGTGTATTTCTAGTATGCTACTCACACACCATAGGTACACATTTTGTGAAAATAAAATATATTTTCAGCAGTTTTTCTAGTGTGGTCTTCATGTGGTCCATTCCCAAATCTGTTTTTGTAGTTGTTTCTGCAAGTACACCTTGTACAGCTGTTTCACAGG
>JAPMUY010002483.1:0-21635 GCA_026901105.3 Galaxias olidus | reverse complement strand
AATGACTTCCTGTTTTACCTGGTTAAACAGAATGACTTCCTGTTTTACCTGGTTAACAGAATGACTTCCTGTTTTACCTGGTCAACAGAATTACTTCCTCTTCTACCTGGTTAACAGAATGACTTCCTGTTTTACCTGGTTAAACAGAATGACTTCCTGTTTTACCTGGTTAACAGAATGACTTCCTGTTTTACCTGGTTAGCAGAATGACTTCCTGTTTTACCTGGGCTTCTCGGCTAGTGAAGACACCTCCAGG
This sequence comes from Galaxias olidus, assembly GCA_026901105.3. Lineage (NCBI taxonomy): Eukaryota > Metazoa > Chordata > Actinopteri > Galaxiiformes > Galaxiidae > Galaxias > Galaxias olidus. Next base: position 21,379 of record JAPMUY010002483.1, on the reverse strand, counting down.
TGAACAGCCAGCGAAGCCTCTCCGTGAGAGTTCCTGGCCAGGCAGATGTAGCTCCCCTCGTCGCTTCTCCTCACCCCCCTCAGCTCCAGACTTCCGTTCCTGTGCACCTGGAAGCGGCCGCCCAGGTAAGGCGTGGCCAGGGAGAGGCCGGAGGGCGTGGCCCAGGTGATCCTGGGCGTGGGCTGGCCCTCAGCGGGACAGTCCAGTAGAGTGGTCTGATAGGACACGGCCAGGACCTTCACAAACAGCCAGAGAAGAAATAGAAATATTTAAGCACTGTAAGTTTAATTAAGTAAATAATTAAAGTAATTAAAGTAAAAACCGGAAGAAGTTAGAGAGAGAGAGAGAGAGAGAGAGAGAGAGAGAGAGAGAGAGAGAGAGAGAGAGAGAGAGAGAGAGAGCGAGAGAGAGAGAGAGAGAGACAGAGAGAGAGAGAGAGAGAGAGAGAGAGAGAGAGAGAGAGAGAGAGAGAGAGAGTGTGTCAGCCAGCGATAAAGCGGGATAGGGGTTCTAAACCAAAATTTTAGTTCCCACACCGACCAGTCATTTGACCTACTAAGCTGATCGCATTCCATCAACCAAAACCGCATGAACGTATAAGGATCAGATTGCTACCTCCCGATTGGCTGATGTCCGAATGGCCGAATCAATTACGCCACAGCTGAGGACGGGGATGCTGGGTGTTTTATAACATATACCTGGTTTTATAACATCACATATACTATATGAATACCAGGGTGATAAGAAACAGAAACATTAAACCACTGAAAGTTCAACTAACAATATAACACATACTTGATCAATACCAGAACGATAAGAAACAGAAATATTTAACCACTGTAAGTTTAACTAATAGCATAACAGAAAGGTTACTTGGTCAATTTTTTAAGATTTGCCATGTAGTTCCGACTTTTCAGGTCAAGCTACAAACCTAGCAAAACAAGCTATCAGAATGTGCTACTTGAACTAAAAAATCCCCATGTCAAATTAGGATGAAAGTGGGAACATTTCTGAAAGGAAACCCCTTTAACCTTCGTGGTGCATCTTCCTGTTGCCAATGTTGACATGTAACATTACAAATGTAATCGTGGTCTACTCTATGCTACTTCACCATGGCATCATCGTATGAAAGTAAACATATTCCCAAATTGATATTCATATAATTATCTAATTCTATTTATTATTATATTATTCTCTTTTAATATATTAGTTATATTAAAAACCCCTTGTATTAAAACCCCATAATAAGCTGAACCTTGGCAGTGCTCCCTCCTCGGGCACCGTTGATGAGAGGCTGGCTGGCCTCGACCTCCAGCCTCACACGGAGGACATCCTCCCCCGCCGCGTTGCGGGCCACGCAGACGTACTCCCCCTCGTCTCCCCCGGACACCCGCTTCACCACCAGGGTGCCGTCGGACAGCAGCTGGTACCTGGCCGCGGCCGGGGTCACCACCTCATTGGAGGGCGAGATCCAGGTGAGGCTTGGGGGTGGATCACCTGTGGAAAAAGGACCACCACTGTTAACTCACTCTGCTGCCCAGTGTATGGAGCAGGCAATGGGGTACCCTGTACTGCGGTGCAAATGAAGACTTTAATTACGTAATTATAATAGTAATTACTTAAAATATTTGTCTTTTACTAAATGTATTTTTGTCATTGACGTTTTCATCTAGGTTCTTCTGTAACGCAAAATGTCTCAAGACTAAACAAATGTCCAAATAAAATGCCTAAACCAATCAAGCCTCAATCAACACCAGTGTGTTGACAACATCGTGTGTTGTAATTTTGACTATAGTTTTTCCTATAATGTTTACTGTAGTTTACTTTGGGTTGGTCTCAATCAACACCAGTATGTATGGTGCGTTATAACAACATAATGATGTGTACTTCAGGTTACATTGGGTTGTTCTCACCTGTTGCGTGACAGGTGAGGGTAGCCGCCTCGCCCTGCCTGACTCTGACGGGGGCCCGATGGTCCTTGGGGGTGATCCTAGGGGCCTCGGGCCCCACGCGAACGCTGACCTTCCTCTCCACCTCTCCCAGGCGGTTCTTGGCGTAGCACGTGTACTCGCCTTCGTCCTTCTTGCCCATCTGCTGGAGCAGCAGCGTGCCGTTGTCGAAGATGACGTAGCGACGGGAGCGCAGGCCGCTGTCGTCCGATTGGAGGGCGTTGTTGATCATGGTTCCGTCCGGAAGGCTCCAGGTCACTTCCGGGTCGGGGAGGCCCGTCGCCACGCAGTCCACCTGGGGGCCGTGACGACAGGTGTCAATCACTTATTGAACTATTGAAGTGAATCAACATATTCATAAGGATTAGGTAGATTGATCACCGAAATACATCGATAGATTCCGAATGGATTCAGTAAAAAATAAATATACGTATGGTTTGGTTTCATAGATTAATTGATCATTGAATACATTAATGTGTATTGTGTACATTGAATTTAAATGATTCATAAAGAAAAATGTATTCACAACAACATCTGTTGTCTTAACATTTTCAAAGAAGTGATAGAGGAATAGACAAAGCATTGTCATACCCGGAAGTTATCTCCATAGGGAACCCTGGTCTGGGCGCTACCCAGGTGTTCAATCCTAGGAGGAGTCATCAGTACCTCCACCTGCCAGGCAGGCACGGAGGAGGAAAACAAACACATCAGGTAAGTGACTGAGCGGCTCAGCCTGGCTGGATGTCAAGGCAACATCGTCATCTTGTGGTGGTTTAAAGTAACACGACTAGAAAACAGACCCAGCTGTACATCCTAATCTTGTTAGTAAGAAACTCAGAAACATCCTGGTTATAATGTAAGCTCATTGGTATCAAAGTATGAAAGTACAGTCATTGTCCCCTGCTCTCTTCCTGGTCTTCAGTATGACACACTGTCAGATAACAAAGGTGCAGCATCCTGGTACATTGCACCCCACACTATTTCTAATCTCCAGTGTTATAATCTCACAACAACAACAACAACAACAGCAACATCGTGTTTGTGTCTACCTGGAAGAGCTCCATGTCTTCTCCGTTGGGTTGTTGGAACAGACACAGGTAGTTTCCTCCGTCCAACTCCGTCAGCTGCAGAATACGCAGAGTACCGTTGGGGAACACTCTGGCTGGCCTCTCAGGACTGGTGGTAAATAAAAACATACACTACATATTAAAGTTACTAGAGGCAGTGGATCCTAGTACTATTCTGCTCTGGCTGGCCTCTCAGGACTGGTGATAAATAAAAACATAGATATTAAAATTACTAGAGGCAGTGTATCCTACTACTATTCTACTCTGGCTGGCCTGTCAGGCAGTTGATTAAATATTAAAGTTACTAGAGGCACTATTCTATTCTCTGGCTGGCCTCTCAGGACTGGTGATAAATAAAAACATAGATATTAAAATTACTAGAGGCAGTGTATCCTACTACTATTCTACTCTGGCTGGCCTGTCAGGTCCGATAGTAAATAAAAACATTTCCTAGAGGCAGTATCTATTTTACTCTGGCTGGCCTGTCAGGACTGATAGTAAATATAAACATACACACTATTCTACTCTGGCTGGCCTGTCAGGTCCGATAGTAAATAAAAACATAAATATTAAAGTTACTAGAGGCAGTGGATCCTAGTACTATTCTGCTCTGGCTGGCCTCTCAGGACTGGTGATAAATAAAAACATAGATATTAAAATTACCTTTGAATCTTCTGGCTGGCCTGTGTTTTAAAAAACATAAATATTAAAGTTACTAGAGGCAGTGGATCCTAGTACTATTCTACTCTGGCTGGCCTCTCAGGACTGATAGTAAATATAAACATACATATTAGTTTGGTATTATTCTACTCTGGCTGGCATTTCAGGACTGATAATGAATAACAACATAAATTGTTTACCCTTTGAATCTTCTGGTTTGTTTTAGGGTTAGGGTTAGTATTAGGGTTACCTGCAGCAGTGTTGCAGCATTGGGGTTAGTGTTAGGGTTAGGGTTACCTGTAGCGGTGTTCCAGCAGGGTCTTGGAGTGTAGCTGCCACACGGTGCCCAGCGGGTTAGGGTTAGGGTTAGGGTTTAAGGTTATGGTTAGAGTTGTGGGTTATGGTTAGGGTTACCTGTAGCGGTGTTCCAGCAGGGTCTTGGAGGGTAGCTGCCACACAGTGCTTCGTGGGTTAAGGTTAGGTTTAGGGTTAGGGTTTAAGGTTAGGGTTAGGGTCGTGGTTAGGGTTACCTGTAGCGGTGTTCCAGCAGGGTCTTGGAGGGTAGCTGCCACACAGTGCCCCGCGGGCTCCCTTTAGACTCGGGGCAGTGGAGGAAGACGGTGGATCCGTACATGGCCGAGACGCGGTGCTGCTGGGATGGTCGCTGAGGCCCACCCTGACGCTGAGATGGCCTGTAAGGGGACAGGGGGATGGGCAGGGCCGGGGCACCCGGGGGAGGAGGAGCCTGTTGCCGTGGAGACGGGAGTCCCCCCACCCCCGTCGCCTTGGTGTCCCGTCCGACCTCCAGGTGCAGCGTCCTCTTCATCACTCCCACGGCGTTGGAGGCGGAGCACTCGTACCTCCCGGAATCCTCCGGCGCGGCGTGGCGGACGTGCAGCGTTCCGTTGGGGAAGACGAACAAACGTCGGCCCAGGAACTGAGAGGGTTTGACGTGGACGCCCGAGGGGAGCGTCCACCTTAAGGTGGGCGGGGGTTCCCCTTTGGGCGAGCAGTGGACGTAGACGCTCCTGCCCGGCGGGACGGAGACCCTCTCCAACCCGCCCTCGTCGAAGCTAGGGGGCAGCGCGGCCACGCGGAGGGTATAGGTCAACGTGTCGGCCCCCGCCGCGTTGCTAGCGATACACTTATACTGGCCTTTGTCTGCGAAGCCGACAGACTGAATCCTCAGGGTGCCGTTGGCCAGCAGAACGAGCGGGCGCGTCTGGGCTGGCCCGGCCTCACGAACGAACGTCCTGTCCGGCAGGATCCAGGAGATCTGGGCTGGAGGTTTCCCCGAAGCCAGGCAGTCCAGGCTGACGGTTCTGTCCAGGTAGACTGCTACGTCGCTGGGGCCGGCGCTGAGGATCTTAGGGGGCTGGGTCCGGACGGCCAGGGTGACCACCATGCGGTCCGATCCCAGGCTGTTGTGGGCCGTGCAGAGGTACTGGCCCCGGTCCTGGAGCTGAATGTTTCGTATGACGAAGGTCCCGTTCAACAGCACCTCGAACCTGGAGCCGTGTTTGGTGTTAGCCGGGATGGTGGCTCCTTTAAAAAGGAGGAGAGTAAAGGAAGTGGAAAAAACAAGGAGGAGCAGAGTGAGGTCAGAAGAGGAGAATAATGAGGGAATAGGGGAGCACGAAAAAAAGAAAAGAGAGGAGGAGGAGGAGTTGGATAGGAGGAGAGAGGTGTAAATGGAGGTGGGTAGAAAAATGTAAGAGGAGAAAAAGAGAATTTCTGATTAGTCTCAAGTCATAAAACGTTGATGGGAAAGCAGGCATGGCTAACTTTCCTCCCGTTCACCATGAAACACCAGACACATGTGGGCCCAACACTGTCATGGAAACACACACACACGTGGACACGGAACAAATGGAAACACACACAGACACACACACACACACACATATACACACACACACACACACACACACACAAAGTCACATACTGTACACAAATGCATGCAGGAGCATTTTTTGACAGTGGTGCTATTATTTAACTACTGGCTTGCTATGGTGTCGGGATGCTAGCAATTAGCCTTCCTGCCAAACATTTCATAGCGTGAACGTGACCTCACTAGTCTTCTCATTCCTGGCCATGGGAATACAAGGAGCGCTACATCGCTTTGATGAAAATGCCTGCTAATGTAACTGTAATGTAACCACACTTTTGTCCATTTTCCTTCGAACACACCAAGGTGAATATTTGAATTACTACAGGCAAAGAGTTATGGCTACTAAGGTAATGTAAGTGTAATGTTAGCTTCTAGCCACCAAAAAACCCACCAAAAACACATAGACGTTTTACATTGTTTTCAGTGTTAATTAACAAAGTATAGTTACATAATTAGTAATTATTAGTTCCCTTTTTAATAAAATTACATGAAAATAAAATTCTCTACTGCATTATATAAATATAAAGAATGGCACAATTAAACTACACATAAATATAATATTGACAGCATATTGACTGGAGAAACACTGTGTGTTACCTGTAGATACTTTGGTCCACGACACGGAGGGCGTGGGATCACCTGATGCCTCGCACGGCAGAAACAAGTCGCTCTCCGCTAATGCCGACACGCTCGCCGAGGTTACCGTGGTGATTCGTGGTTTCCCCTCTCCCCTACCGCCGTTACCCATAATCCTTGGGAGCGGCGGCAGAGCGGTTGGCCTGAGGGAGCCGCCGCCCTGCTGGCGAGTTCTGCTGTGAGGCCAACGGCCGCCATTTTGAAAGCTGGCGGGGGTGGTGAAAGGACGATGAAATGCGGTAGGGAAAGGATAGAAGGAGGAGGAGGAGGAGGAGGAGGTTGGAGCTGCTGGCTTAAGAGACTTGTGTTTGGGGGCCTCTGCCGGGTTCTGCCTCCTCGGGGTAGGCTTAGCTAAGGGGTAGCGGAGGTGGGGTTTGGGTGTGTGGGAAACGAGGCCAGGTTTAGGAGCTGAAGGATAGCTTATGCGGGGCTTAGGCGTGACCACTTTCCTCCCGAGCTGGGCGATGCGGTCCAGCTGCGCTTGACGGTACCGGTCCCTCAGTTTGGACAGCATGAGGTGGTCCCGGTTCTGTGGGCCGTAAGGGTTCCGGTTGTGGCCGTGATGATAGGGTCCAGACGGGAGCTCAAATTCCACAGAACCAGACAGTCTGACAGTGGGTCTGACCGTCTCCGCGGTGATTTGAGGTCGGTTGGTAACATCCGACCCTTCACCTTGGAGATGAGGGAGGGGCCCGGGTTGGTGTGTCGGGGAGGCAGGAAGTGACCCGGGACGCAGCCCCTGGAGGTTGGGGTAGCGGTGGTGGTGGTGGGGGGAGAACGGGGGAGGGGTAAGGGGAAGAGGGCTCTCACTCTCCCCCTGCCTCAAGTTGTTGTCATTCGAATGGAACCATGGGTGAACAGGGAGAGGAACGGGAAGAGGCCAAGCAAAACCAGGACCCTCAGCTTTCCCTCCCATGGTTTTCTTTCCGTCTCTGTCGGACGTCTCCCACTCCTCCGCTTTTTTATTTTCCGAACCCCTGCCACGAGTCAAAGCCGGAGTTGCCGTAGTAACGGTGTCGTGTTGGAACGGCGGTCTGCTGTTGACGTGTCTAACGTCGGATTCTGTATTTCCTGTTTCTATGTGTGGCGATGTCCTTGGTCTATCCCGAACAGTCTGCCTAATATCAGTGAAACCAATATTCCCATTTCTATTAGTATTGACGTCTTTGCTCCTTTCCTTCTTACTCTGCCTCTCTTCCTCCTGTGTCGTGACATCAGTGGGATAAGGCATGGTGTCTAGTTTAGGGATCGCTAAAGGTACAGTTACACGTGGTTTGTCAGGAGAAGGAAACGCTTCATCCTCATCTCCAGCTGGTTCCACAGTGGTAGGCATGGCCTCGGTGGTGGTGTCGACATATTCATATTCGTACGAGTCCAAGTATTCCTCCTCTTCCTCGTCTGCCATCAGTGTTGTTGTGAAGGTTGCTGTCGTTGTTGGTGGTTGCGTTGTGGTTGTTGGTGGTGTTGTTGGTGGTGGCGATGTTGTTTGTGGTTTATTTGGATGAACTCTTCTGATTGGTGGTCTCCCACGGCGGTAAGGCGGTCTCCTCCTGTTCATCCAACCAGAGTTCCCTTTAGAGTTCAATCTCCCCTCCCCTGTATATCTGTCATTGTTCTCTGACTGTGTGACTGATTGAGAATTTCGTGTGACAGGATGATCGGTAACTGAGTTTGTGTCTGAAATACCCCTATTTTGGTGCACTGGTGGTACTTTCCTTCCTGGGGACTGTACCAAGGGCCTTCTCTGCAGGGGTGGCACAACGTCCCCCCCATTCTCTGAGTCACTCTCCTCTTCCTCTGAGTTATGCTCCATTTGTTGTTTAGCCGTTGTAGCCGCCGTTGTCTCTGCAGTAGTTGTAGTCGCAGTAGTAAGGGTAGGTTTAGGAGCCGTGACAGGCGTTGTAGGCTCAGTTGTAACTGCTGCAGTGGCTAGCTCAGTTAGCGGCAGAGCTGTGGGGAGTGCAGTCGGTGCTTTAGCGTTAGCTTTAGCTAACATTTCAGCCCAGCGGCTTGGATCTAGCTCTTTAACCGACTTGTTTGGTTTTCTCTTGGCGTCTTTAATCCTTTTCCCTTTAGGATAAGGCCGTAAACCCACGCCCCCGGAAGTCCCCCCTACCCTTTTAGGGGATTGTGTGGCAAAGTCACGCTTGATTTCCTGGTACCCTATCCCAGACCCCTCCCCTTCTCCCTCGCCCACCAATAAAAGAGACTCCTCCCTCTGCGTCTCCACAGTCGACCTATCAGAGTCTCTCCCCCCCGTGACCACCACCCTATGGGAGAGCATGTCCACGCCGTACAGGTTGGAGGCCAGACAACTGTATTCGCCCGCGTCGTCCTGCGTGGCTTTCTTCAGCAGCAGGGTGCCGTCGTCGCTCACGGACACTCTGCTCGCCTGCTGGGTGGGCAGGAGCGCTCTGTTTCGGGGGAGGTACCAGCTCGTCAGACTCGGCCGGGCCGAGGTCACGTGACAAGGAAGTGAAAGGGACCCGCCCACCTCCACGGTCATCTCCTTGCCGTTGAGCGCCGCCGGGGTGAGGAGGCGCTCTCGGACCGTTAGCCGGACAGGAAGTAGGTCCAGGGCGGCCCTGGTGCGCACCAGGCAGTGGTAGAGGCCCGAGTCGGACGCGGTGGCATTGAGGATCACCAGCTCCCCTCGCTCCGACACCTCCACCCGCTCGCTGGCCCCTAGCTCCAGGACCGTCAGGTCCGGTAGCATCCACTCCACTTTGACCTCTGACCCGGAGCTGACCACCTCGCAGTCCAAATGCACCTTCGACCCCTCCAGCACGGTGCGGATCCTTCCCGGGGACCCCCGGCGAATCAGGGCCCAGGAGGAAGTGACATCTGCGCCCTCCCCGTCCTCCCCCTCCTCCCATAGGTTTCTCCCACTGACGTGTTTGGAGATGACAGTGGTGAAGTCCATCACCAGCTTCTTGGTGGTGGTCTGGGGTCTGTTGAGCCGGAGAGAGACTCGGGGCTGCAGCAGCCAGGAGGGCTGGGCCGTGAGGTGGCCCCTCAGGTCGGTGAAGTATGGGGACTCCTCGTTGGCCCCCTGGGCGTACTGGAAGGTGGGGGTGTTGGCACGGGCTCCGTCCGGCCTCTGGCCCCTCTCCAGCACGGCGGGGCTGTCGTAGTAGTACGCCACCAGCCTCCACAGGTTCTGCAGCGCGTCCCGGTTGATCTCGCACTCCAGCTGGGTCGCCACGGTGACGTTGACGGACAGCTCCCCCAGCGAACCGACGCTCTCCCACACCACGGACGAGCTGTCGCCAGGCCAAAGGACGTCGCACGCCACGTGCGCCGTGTTGCCGTGGCTGTCGGACAGCACGAAGGTCAGGTGACCCAGAGGTCGCTGGAGGTCGCGGGTGTACGGGAGGTCAGGTTCGGCGTCCGGATCGGTCCATCCGGGGCTGTTGCTCTGTTTGAGGGGGGACTGGAGGACGGGACGCTCGCAGGGGAGCTGGTCGGGAGTCAAGCCCAGGAAGTAGCTTCCGTTTAGGGGTTGGGGAGAGGAGCACTGGGCGCATGTCTCGCTGGAGCTCGAGTTGCGATCCTTCTTGCACTTTATCACACCTGGGAGGGAAGGAGAGGGAGAGAGAGAGCGAGAGAGAGAGAGAGAGAGAGAGCGAGAGAGAGAGAGACACACAGCGAGAGAGTATATGAGAGAGACATAGAGAACAGAATTTACATAACAAAATCATGAGTGATAGAGAGAGAGAGAGAAATAAAGAGAGAGACAAAGTATATTAGAGCGACAGAAAGAATATAATTTAAATAATGAGAAGAAAGTAAAGAGAAGTGTCGAGAAAGAAGCAAGAGAAAGAGTATATGAGAGAGAGAGTATATGCGAGAGAGAGAGAAAGAGATAGAACATAATTTAAATAGAATAATTTATCTACTCAATGTCCAAATTTCTTGATTAGATTTAGCTGAAAAAGTGCTTTAAAAATTATTTCCACATCTGCCATATTTAAGTCTGACATTATTTTGCAGAACAATGTCCACATGGTGCAGTCGTTCATTGTATATATTTTTCTTCTTCCAAAACGTTTAGCTGAGTTCAGCAGAAGTTCAGCCCACTAACAAACTTTGTTGACAAAAGCATTTTCAAAGCACATTCTTTTGGTGAGGAAATGGTCCATAAACATTTTGACGTATTATAAACTAGGATCCAGACTAGGCTGTCACATGGACCCTATTATAGCTGTGACGAATGCATGTGTGCAACTATACAGAAAGGGAATGGGAGAAAGAGTGTGGAGTTTGGAGAAGACAATTAGGTCTATTAACTTAACTTAAATATCTATTAATATCTATCTATTATTTAATATCTATTAACTATTACTATTAACTTTAATATATTTAATACTATTACTATGAATTATAGTAACAACTATCACTTTTCCTAATACTATGTGTTTCTCTCAGCAGGGAGAGAGATCCATGCAAAACAAAACAAAACCCCGCTTGACTTCCTGCTTATCTGAGGGCTGCCATTTTGAGTCAAACTCAATGAAGGCTCTAGAAATGTCCAATGAAACATTGCGGATTCCACAGCCAAAATGACACCCACGCCTTAACACACTAAATATGAACACGTTCCTGCACCTCACCGTCATGTTGCTTGCTCCAGTCCAGCATCCAGTGGACCTGGCAGTCACAGGTCCACGGGTTTCCATGCAGGGTCAACACCTCCAGTTGGGGAGCAGACTGCAAGGTTGCCGCGGGGAGAGTCTGGAGCAGGTTGTCCGCTAAGAAGAGGTACCTACAGGGACGAGACAGAGGTCAGAGGTCAGAACGAAGCCGATCACGTTATGCAGAAATAAAACACACACTAAATAATAAGGAGAGAGGAATAGATGCACAGGGAGAAGAAAGGGTCAAAAACTCAAACCAAACAATGCTGAGAAGACTGGAAAGGACCCAGGGAAAAGAAAGGTCAAACCAAAATTAAACTCTGCCAAGCAACAACAGAGGAATATACCCCTGACAGAGGGAGACAAGAGGTCAACACATACAGAGTGAACCTCCGCCCAACAGTAGAAGAAGCACAGAGGAATAGATCTAATGCATCAAGACAATCAAGGTCAAAACACAGCAGACCTCTTGGCACAGGAAGGCATGACGTCAAAATGTACAAAACTAAACTCAGCCAAACAAGAACAACAACAGAGTATTGAACCCAATGCACAGGGAGGTAAGACGTCATATACAAAACAGAAAATCAGCCAAACAGAACAGGGTAATAGACCCAATGCACAGGGAGCTAAGACGTCAAAATATACAAAACAAAAACTCAGCCAAACAATTCGAACAGAGTAATAGCCCCAATGCACAGAGAGGTAAGACGTCAAAACATACAAAAGAAAACTCAGCCAAACAAGAATAACAACAGAGTATTGAACCCAATGCACAGGGAGGTAAGACGTCATATACCAAACAGAAACCAGCCAAACAGAACAGGGTAATAGACCCAATGCACAGGGAGGTAAGACGTCATATACCAAACAGAAACCAGCCAAACAGAACAGGGTAATAGACCCAATGCACAGGGAGGTAAGACGCCGAACACATACAAAACAAAACTCTGCCAAACAATAATAACAGAGTAATATCCCCAATGCACAGGGAGGCAAAACGTCAAAACATACAAAACCAAACTCAACCAAACAATAATAACAGAGTAATATCCCCATTGCACAGGGAGGTAAGACGCCAAACACACACAGAGACAAACAATGTTACGATGAGGGGACTAGACCCAATGAGAAGATCCAAACAAAGTAATACTCTGTGTAAAAGGGGAATTCACCCAGTTCACAGCCACAGGGAGAGGAGAACGAGGCTACAATTTAGCCAATGCACAAATAGAACTGAGGCCAACAACACCCATATAACTCAAGTCAACTTCAGTCAACTATAACTTAAGTCAAAGGATACTAAGAAGTGGGAAATAAACCGTATTAACAGAGTGAGATGAGAGGTCAAAACACACATTTAAAACTCAAAACGCCAAACAGCATAGACAAACAAAAAAAAACATACAACACCAATAAAGAGATAGATGCTTGAAAACAAGCTACACTCTTATTTGTATGCAGCTACTAGGGTCAACAGTGTTACATATCGGTAACATCTGAAAGGATAAACAGTATTACTAAGTATCCAAAAACACAAATTAGAAGCTAATATTGACAGTACCAATCCATTTTGATCATGATCCAAAAACATTTTATTTAAAGTATCCATTACTTTCCTCAATGTAATGTAATGTAATGTAATGTATGGCAAAGTAATATGATGTATCGTAATGCAATGTAATGCAATACACTGTAAAGTAATATATTGCAATGTAATGTATTCTATTGCAGTGCATTGTATTGTAAATGCATTGTAACGTATTGCAACGTAATGCAATCCATCTTACTTCAGCCCCGAGGTCCAAAATGTCCCGAGCAGGGAGAGCGTTGTGAAGGAATGAGGGTGGAGGTCTGTGAGGAGGTTTCCCTCCAGCTGGAGGAGCTTCAGGGAGACCAGACCGTTGAACGAGTAGGGCTCTATGAACTGGATCAGGTTGTGGTCCAGATGGAGTCGGACCAGACCCACTAGGCCTTCGAACACACCAGGGCTGAGGGAGCTCAACTTGTTATAGCTCAGCTTCAGGATCTGATAGAAAGAAAAAAAAGAAAGCAAGACAACTACTAAGGCACCTTATATAGAAGTGTGCCCTTGAGCAAAGGACTTAACTTAAAGTTGCTCCAGTTGCTCCTTTAATGTCAATGTAAATCGCTTTTGGATAAAAACGTCTGCTAAATTAAGTTAATGTAATTAACTCGTTCACTTGTGTGCAGCTCAAAATAAATTCTAAAGGAGAAACACTCACACACTCGAACACACGCGTCAGTTATGGACACACACACACACACACACACACACACACACACACACACACACACACACACATCCGTTATGTACCTGTAGCGAGCGCAGGCTGTAGAAAGCTCCCGAGGACACAGTGCTGATGTCATTCCCGTGCAGCATAAGCATCTCCAGCTGGCGTAGGTAGCTGAACTCTGACCCTTCCACCTGTGTCAGACTGTTATACCTAATGAGAGGGAAGGGGAGAGAGAGAGAGAGAGAGAGAGAGAGAGAGAGAGAGAGAGAGAGAGAGAGAGAGAGAGAGAGAGAGAGAGAGAGAGAGAGAGAGGAAGGAGATAGGTATTAATAATAATTTCATAGTCTCATCTGTGATTTGCATGGCTAAGGGTCTGCAAACATTTGGAGACTGCTAGAGGTGCATATAAGAAAGTTTATGTAAACCTTGTTTATAGAATAAATACATTTGAGGATGTAGGCCTAACTATTTGTAAATGTTACAGAAAAAAATGCCAGTATTCAGAGTAGAGAAACACTTCTGACGAGTTTATAACATTGCCTTCAACCCTCAGACTCACCACTTCCTCTATCGTAACTAAGGAGACCCGTGTACAGTTGAAATTTTCCTAAATTTAGACAGTCATTAGCCAACAACAGGTAATCACGATAAGAATGGCCCTCAACAACGATATAACACATTCTGGAAATGTAGCAAAATAGAAAAATCTAAACGTAAAATATATGTATGCATATTTATTCGAGATTGCTAACACTGCATTTAGCTCGGCAGGATAATGATAAAACATGCAGTTTTCATGATTTGCAGCCTTCAGGTAAGACAACTACATTTGTTTTCATGAAGCTAAGCTGACTGGAAAGTTGTGAGCTGTTGTGGGACTGTAACTTCGAGTACTCATGGAATGTAATGTGAATATTTGTTTTATATTGAACAGGCATCGACAGGCAGTGAGTTATGCGAGTAGAGAGCTAATTTGCCAACACAAAGTTTACTCACCGTTACGCGGTGCGTACCTGTCCACTCATGCTCAATTGGAGGCAATACCTTAACTTCAGTTGTAAACATTGGTGTTTGGCAGACCATGCACCTCGTGATACTAATGATTAAACTCTGACACAGTCACTCCGAGACAGAATGAACAGCTAAATGTATTGTCACGTTACGATTAGGAATAAAAAAATTATTACTTTTCAAACACGAGTCTATTGCTGCTCACTGGCCTAGGCCTAGGCCTACTGCCTGGTCGTAACCCAGTCTACGAAAACCCACAGTCGCACACACTCGTTTGAGTACTTCCGCAAAAACTCAACATCTTGCTGCACACCGACCTCAAACATTGTGGAATTTAAAATACACGTTGTTGGAGCAAATTGTCAAAGCACTAACTTCTGAAGTAGTATTATGAACGTTACTCGTATTTAAGGGTGAGTAGGCCCTACTGTGCTTCAGTAATGTGTATTCGTATGGGTTTTGAAAAAAAAAAATATAGTGAAAGTAATTTTAACTGTGCTATAGGTTGAGGAATTCTTCCATTTACGTTGCCATGTTATAGTAAGCTACTTCTGATAGCCTCAAATATATATAGCTGCTGTGAGTCAAAGGAAATCCTACTATAAACTTCTGTGTATGTAAGATGATAAGATAAGGTTTGTGGGGTGAATCCCAATAAAACATCCACTATTTCTGAGAGGTGTCTTGACATAAAACAGATATCATCTTATTGGCACCAGGATGTTGTGATACAGTATGATTGTGATTTCCCATGGAAGTATTTGGATTGATGGGAGCATTATCAATGTGAGCTGTTTAAACAGCGTGTAACTGCACATGGAAACGATTTCTCTTCTTTTTTTCTTTTTTTTTTGGCTCGATGGACAGTTGGCTTAGTCCATACTTTTAGGCTGCTTCCATTTAGGGGGGAATTTTTTCTCCGCAGATTTGTCAAACGTATTACTTCCACGAAAGAGAACTAACTCCCAGCCGACATGTGGGGCTAAAATGGGTTCTAGATGGACCGTTTTAAGGCTCCCAAATGGGTTTTTCCACAGGTTCCACAAAGCACTCGTGTTTGCCCAAATGGGTCATGAGTGGGTTCCAGCTGAACTGCCCATTTTGAGCCTCTGTAACTTTTACCTACAAGTGACCCTCCCAGTGCCCACAGTTTACCCACACGGGTGTGCCTGTGTGTGGCCCAGTTGGTTAACCCAAGTGGGTCCCACATGAAATGTCTGTGTTGAGCCTATGCCCACTTAATACACACAAAACCCAGGCAAAATCCACATGGGGCCCATATTTGTATGTTGGCTGGGACTGGGTCCTTTGTATGGGTTACTGATATTGTATTGCGTTGTTGTGCACATTTTTGTAGGATAGTGGATGTCAGATGTGCATAGGGATTAGTGAAGACATTATGCATGGCTACAGACACACTAGGAAAGAGAGACAGGACAAGTACATGATTATAAGGTCAGTGTACTATTGTTTGAAAGACACGCTACATAAGTCTCTGAAACTTCCTCTAGTCATGGATGTTGAGAATAAATGAAGAGTTAAGTAAGTCAGTTTCGATGTGTTCAGCACGTGCTTTGTATCTCTGCCACTGATATCTAGAGCTTCTTTCGCCCACTGATATGGATAAACTTACATGTTCAGTCAAATTAAACACACCATATGTTAGTTAAGATATGTTCAGCACGGCGTGTGTCTGTGTGTATGTGTGTCTCTGTGTGTATGTGTCTGTGTGTGTCTCTCTTTGTGTGTGTGTGTCTCTCAACCCAGGTTGACCCTTTGTGTGTCTCTGCTTGTCTCTATTTGTTTGTGTGTCTCTGTGCTTCTCTGTGTATGTATCTGTATTTCTCTGTGTCACGAGGGCCCTTGGTTAACAAATACCTCCAGGAAGGGCCCCTGGTTAACAAATACCTCTAGTGAGGGCCCCTGGTTAACTCATATCTCCAGAGGTTAACACATATCTCCAGTGTGTGTATAGGTGTGTGTGTCTCACCCCAGGTTGACCCTCTGCGTGTCCCGGGGCAGGTTCCGGGGGGCCACCTGGAGGTGGCGGAACGTGCAGTGGACCTCGTTGGGGACGGGGCAGCTACATCTCCGCGGGCAGGAAGACGCCGAGGCAACCGGAGGGAGCTCCTGGACCGAGGAGGAGGAGGAGGATGAGGAGGAGGGGGAGTAGGCACTGGGGGAGGCAGTGAGGGAGAGTGGCGAGGAGAGAAGCAACAGGAACCATAGCGACGGTCCTGATGTGGGGAGGAAGGGGAGGCAGGTGTCATGTGACCACGGAGCCATGACAGAAGGGCTGACCGCTACCCCTCACGCCATCACCACGGCTGGAACACACACACACACACACACACACACACACACACACACGCGCGCGCAGATCTGTTAGACATGCATCCATGTACACAGTATATTGTGTAAGTTACATCTGAACATGGTTGTGCACATTCCAAATGAAAACGATGATCCGTTTCTATAATGCACAGATGTTGCTGCTAGGTAGGAAAGGACCCGTAGCGGCCTTCAGAAAGACGAAGCTGGTTGTGTGTGTTAATGTGGGTGTATTGACCTTAGATAACTTTTCTGTACGTTGTCCTATTAGAAGGACGAGCCCGGTTTTGTGTCTGGGTGTATTGAATTTTTGAACGCCTTTCTGCACATTGTCCCATCTGATGGGGTTCATGTTGGATTAGATTTAGACCCCTTGAAACTCATCCACAGTTTGTCCCTGCTGTTGTACATTCCTGGATACCAAAGTATCTTTCTTGTTTAATGTCTTATCATGATGTGTCTTGTCATCAGCTATTTCCCTGGGAGAGGAAGCAGGAGAAGGAGGAGGGGTAGGAGGAGGGGGAGGAGGAGGAGGAGGGGGGCTCCTCTCTGGGAGACGTGCTGGATGTTTGGCTGCCTTCCTCGGCCTCCAGGTACATACCTTGGCACTCAGACATCGTCAGCTCCCGCGTCGATTTGTTTATCCTTCTCCTTTTTTGTTATATTATCTCAGAGTTAGGTCATGGGTGAGCGTGTTATATGTGTGCCAGCACAGGCTTGTGTTGCGGACTCTGACGCTAAGCATTTGTTTTTGTTTTTAAATCCGTGAAGGTGGAGAGATAGTAAATGTCCGTTTTAGTTTGTTAAATGTTTTCAGATGTTTGAGATGTGCACGGGAACTTTATCTCTGAACTTAAACAGCAGGGAAGACAGGGAAAAAATGAGCGATCAATTTACGGACGCACAGAATGTTAAATCATATCATTAATGTGATATTAGTATCCATAGGTGACATTCATGTTGTGCATTTGCAATACTTTTAAATATTGACAGAGGCCAAGATTATTTATAATTTATAGTTGATACACACAAAGTAAAACAACTAGTGGAGAGCTGTTTGGTAATGTGGTATCAGTTAATCTTCCGCCTGGCCTCTCTGTGTGTGTGTGTGTGTGTGTGTGTGTGTGTGTGTGTGTGTGTGTGTGTGTGAGTGTGTGTGTGAGTGTGTGTGTGTGTGTGTGTGTGTCTGTGTGTGTGTGTGTTTATCTATCTGTCGTCGGTATGATAATGACCCATGATGATCCAGGGGCAATTTAGAGCTGTTTACCCCCCCCCCCCCCCTACTTCCCATTTTCCTGCCTCTCTCTTTCTCTCGCTCTCTCTTTTTCTCTCTCTCTCACACACACACACACACACACACACACACACACACACACACACAAACAAACACACCCGCAGGCTCCAGCTGCTTGTTGAATTACCTCCTGAGAAAGCTGAGGCGCCCGATACAGGCTGCAGAAACAGAGACCCACACAGTGTTTCCCCCTGGTTAACAAATACCTCCAGCGAGGGCCCTGTTTGACAAATACCTCCAGCGAGGGCCCCTGGTTTACTAATACCTCCAGCGAGGGCCCCTGGTTTACTAATACCTCCAGCGAGGGCCCCTGGATAACACATATCTCCAGCAAGTGCCCCTGTTTAACAAATACCTCCAACGAGGGCCCCTGGTTTACTAATACCTCCAGCGAGGGCCCCTGGTTAACACATATCTCCATCGAGGGCCCTGGTTAACGAATACCTCCAGCGAGGGCCCCTGGTTAACACATGTCTCCAACGAGTGCCCCTGTTTAACAAATACCTCCATCGAGTGCCCCTGGTTAACAAATACCTCCAGCGAGGGCCCCTGGTTAACACATATCTCCAGCGAGGGCCCCTGGTTATCAAATACCATATCCATACCGTATACAGAAAGACCTGGCTTAGCGTAGTGACGAATACCACTTATCATACACACACACACACACACACACACACACACTCTCTTGTGCACTCTTGTTAGTGTGTATTGTAGCAACCAAGCTAATACAGAAACCATGCGTGACCTTTGACCTGTCACCTGTGACTGTACAGGAAGCAGTCCCCCCAGGCTTACATCAGTGAGCTGAACAGCCTCCCTCTGGAATGTTTTCCATTGCTGTTTTGGTATATCACAGCGTATTTACAGGATGTTTTTTAAAGCCTTAAAACGCTACTTCAACATGTAAAATCTTCATACTTCGTGATATAGTTTTATTTTATATTTTTACTTTAATTAAATGAATATGATAAAAGTCATGATTAAGTAACTCCTATGATCTCTATCTTTGCGTCCAACATGGAGTACTTTGTGTACTTTGTAGTGTATTTTGGCACTCAGCTGTAAGATTCTTATTGCTTTTCTCTATGTTCATTTAGCTTGTACGTGTCAAAAGTTTTATTTCATCCCTGGAAGGTAACTTCTGTCAATAACTTTGCAGCTGTCACACGTCAGTACCTATCGGAAACGAACCAATATGAACTGGATCAATGCTGTTGTGATGAATCAGAACCAGTACAGTATAGGTGTTGGACAGTAATTCTATGTTGTGGAAAAACACACTTTCTGATCTCTTCGATTCCATATGATCTTTTAAGGTTGTGTGTATTTGACTTTGAGCGCTGCCTTCTTGTGATTTTATCAAGACACTCATTTTTCTCCTCATGGTTTCAACATCACTTTCTGTCAGTCTGCAGGAGATGAGAAGAGTTTCCCATTAGCTATAAATCACTCTAGACACACACACACACACACACACACACACACACACACACACACACACACACACACACACACACACACACACACACACACACACACACACACACACACACACACACACACACACACACACTCTCCGCCCTGATTCTCCACATACATGACCTACATAAGCACATATCTTGGTATCAAAATCATATGTAGGCAGAGAAACCAGTCACGCATACGCTGTTTTTTTCTGGGCAGGTTAGGATGCTGTGTTTTCTACATTACTGCCTGAGGCGGTTGAGTTCTGTGTGTTTGTAGTGGATTAGATTTTCTTCCCTTAGGGGGTTTCTACACTTCATTTAAGACATGCGGAATCACATCAATTATGTTTAACATATGTTTTCCATGCTTACTCCATTTGCATGCAGAGCCTAGTACTCTGGTCATAGCTGGTTCTGCTGTCAATCCCCCTCCGTCTAACTTTCTCACCCTCTTTGCATTGTCTTTTGAAGGTTCACAGATTTTGAGCAAATTCTGACATATTTGGCTTTTGTCATAGACTGAACTTTTAAAAACCTTTTTATAAACTGAAAAGGGGGGTAAAGTTAACCTAATTGAATGCCTTTTTTTTCTTTACTTAATTCACAGAGGTAATTAAGTTTCCACTTTTAATAAATATCTTCAGCACAAACCAATAACTTTTCGAGCTACCATACCAAGACCACTCATTACAAAAGTCCACACAAAGTCTGAAATTAGTTTTCAAACTCGACTGAGTTCATTGACTGAAGATAACTACGTCTATAAATTCTATGCTGACAACGAGATAAATGTTTTACATCAGTCTGTGGCCACAGATATATTAGCTGACGCGAAAGTATTTTACAGTGAGTTAAAAGTAACGAATCAATTTGAGAAATAATCCAACAAAAAACAACATCGTAAAAACAGCACCATCTGGGAGCCATCAGAGGCTCATTAAAATTACTTAATATCGTGAGAAAACTTACCTGGAAATTCCTGTGAGGAAAAAAAGAGAAGCGTGACTCTCCAAGGTCCAAAGCAGTGAGCCAGTTTGTCTTTCTGTCTGTCTGTCTGTCTGTCGACGAGCCTGTCCGTCCGTTTCCAGAAGGTCAGCAATGATGGCAAAGGTCAGCTGCTGCAGTACCCTCAGCCGTGAAAAGTATCCAGTGCAGTGAACATTTCTCTGTTATTGTTTTTCTGCCGCGCGAACCAGGACCCGATCTCCCTGTGTGTGTGTGTGTGTGTGTGTGTGTGTGTCTGTGTGTGTGTGTCAGTGAGGTTTGAGATGCGGAGGACAGACGTGCCTGTGTGTGTAGGTGAGCCGTGCGTGCGTGTGGATGTTTGCGAGGACTGACAACTGCTGTTCCTTCTAACCTTCCAACATCTGGATTTCACATGAACTTCTGCTTTTCTACTCACTCACCCACGCTGTTCCCTCTCTCTCTCTCTCTCTCTCTCTCTCTCTCTCTCTCTCTCTCTCTCTCTCTCTCTCTCTCTCTCTCTCTCTCTCTCCCTCTCTCTCTTGCAATCTTGTCTTTTTCTGTCACTTTCTCTCTGTCGTCTTTCCAGTAGCTGAGTCGTCCCTTCATCTCCTGCTACACTCCTTTCTCCACCCTCTCTCTCTCTCTCTCTCTCACACACATTTACACCCCCCCCCCACACACACAAATACTCATCCTCCCTCTCCATTTTACCTCATTAAGTTCTGCACAGGCCCTGAATACTTAAGCCTTATGAATTGATTAAACTGTAATTGCATTGGAATAGTGCCCAAACCTACATCTTAAGTATAGCTACAGGTTATTGCACACATTTCATAATTATGGTCGCTGCTTTTGGTTCAAGTTCAATGCAGTCAAATATGTTGAACTAACTGAACGGCAGTATTCTGAATGAAATAATTGACCGTAGACGTTTTGCTTTTCTACTCCTTCATCAAGCTTTGTACCATGTACTCCCCCACGGCTTCCCCCTGATCTTCTAGTGGAAAGGGCGACAAAACCAACCCAATCCAAGGGCTCTATCTATTACTCTATCTGACAGAGTAACCACACACCAATATTCACTCTCTGGTTTTGGACGCAGCTAAGTGCAAAACAACTAGGAGTGTACAAAAAAGTCTATTCGCTTGAGTGTCGTGATATTATGTTAAGTAATACTGTATCGATTCTGAAAAAAGTTTTCTTTATATAT